>OW026452.1:81795061-81797561 GCA_932274525.1 Podabrus alpinus
GAAATCGGGCGGGATTGATGGTCAAAAAAAAAATTTGAAAATCTCTCCCGTAGGGCGAGACACGCCGTAACGTGTTGCCTTATATATACCGTCAGCCACGTTCTGGCTTTCTCAGGGATCCTGAGATCCCGACGGAAAATAAATTCATAAACTTTCTGTCGGAACGGCCAATTACACACATATATTTTAAAGAGATAAAAAAGCTGCTCCCCTCTTCCCGTATATTCTTTTACCTTTTAAACCGCTCTACAAGATCACTCGGACTGTATAGACGCGGGGGAAAAGGGCCGTCAAAACAACCATACACGGGTAGAGCAACTTTTAAATTCTCTTCTCTTCCCGATTCGGTTTCGTCTACTATTACGTTCGACTACTACCGAAATCGGGCGGGATTGATGGTCAAAAAAAAAATTTGAAAATCTCTCCCCGTAGGGCGAGACACGCCGTAACGTGTTGCCTTATATATACCGTCAGCCACGTTCTGGCTTTCTCAGGGATCCTGAGATCCCGACGGAAAATAAATTCATAAACTTTCTGTCGGAACGGCCAATTACACACATATATATTTAAAGAGATAAAAAAGCTGCTCCCCTCTTCCCGTATATTCTTTTACCTTTTAAACCGCTCTACAAGATCACTCGGACTGTATAGACGCGGGGGAAAAGGGCCGTCAAAACAACCATACACGGGTAGAGCAACTTTTAAATTCTCTTCTCTTCCCGATTCGGTTTCGTCTACTATTACGTTCGACTACTACCGAAATCGGGCGGGATTGATGGTCAAAAAAAAAAATTTGAAAATCTCTCCCGTAGGGCGAGACACGCCGTAACGTGTTGCCTTATATATACCGTCAGCCACGTTCTGGCTTTCACAGGGCTCGAACGCGCCCGATCGGGCGGCCGACGGACCGGGGACCGCGCTCAAATCGACCCCGTCCGATCGACCGTTCGTCCGGCAGCCGTCGATGCATCCCGAACCCACTCTAATATCGACAGACACGAAATATATTAAATGTCGACGAAAATTTTTATTTTCGTCTAAAATAATTTCAAAGTCCCGATTTCTCACATCTCGACTCGAAAATTTTTACAAGTCCGAAAAAATTTTATTTCCTTCGGAAATTTTTCAAAGTCCGCATTTCGCCATGATCGACTCGAAAAATATCGCAAGTCCGGAAAATAATTTTTTCAAAAAATTTTTCAAAGTCCGAACCTAACGGTGGACCTGCACCTCCCTATATATACCGTCAGCCGCGTTCTGGCTTTCACAGGGCTCGAACGCGCCCGATCGGGCGGCCGACGGACCGGGGACCGCGCTCAAATCGACCCCGTCCGATCGACCGTTCGTCCGGCAGCCGTCGATGCATCCCGAACCCACTCTAATATCGACAGACACGAAATATATTAAATGTCGACGAAAATTTTTATTTTCGTCTAAAATAATTTCAAAGTCCCGATTTCTCACATCTCGACTCGAAAATTTTTAAAAGTCCGAAAAAATTTTATTTCCTTCGGAAATTTTTCAAAGTCCGCATTTCGCCATGATCGACTCGAAAAATATCGCAAGTCCGGAAAATAATTTTTTCAAAAAATTTTTCAAAGTCCGAACCTAACGGTGGACCTGCACCTCCCTATATATACCGTCAGCCGCGTTCTGGCTTTCACAGGGCTCGAACGCGCCCGATCGGGCGGCCGACGGACCGGGGACCGCGCTCAAATCGACCCCGTCCGATCGACCGTTCGTCCGGCAGCCGTCGATGCATCCCGAACCCACTCTAATATCGACAGACACGAAATATATTAAATGTCGACGAAAATTTTTATTTTCGTCTAAAATAATTTCAAAGTCCCGATTTCTCACATCTCGACTCGAAAATTTTTACAAGTCCGAAAATATTTTATTTCCTTCGGAAATTTTTCAAAGTCCGCATTTCGCCATGATCGACTCGAAAAATATCGCAAGTCCGGAAAATAATTTTTTCAAAAAATTTTTCAAAGTCCGAACCTAACGGTGGACCTGCACCTCCCTATATATACCGTCAGCCGCGTTCTGGCTTTCACAGGGCTCGAACGCGCCCGATCGGGCGGCCGACGGACCGGGGACCGCGCTCAAATCGACCCCGTCCGATCGACCGTTCGTCCGGCAGCCGTCGATGCATCCCGAACCCACTCTATATCGACAGACTCGAAATATAAATTTTTTCAAAGTCTAAAATAATTTCAAAGTCCCGATTTCTCACATCTCGACTCGAAAATTTTTACAAGTACGAAAAAATTTTATTTTCGTCTAAAATAATTTCAAAGTCCACATTTCTCCAATATCGACTCGAAAATTTTTACAAGTCCGGAAAATAATTTTTTCGAAAAATTTTTCAAAGTCCCGATGTAATAATATTTATCACGCAGCACAACATATCTCGACCACTCGAAATATATTACAAGTCCCAAAAAATTAATTCTTTCGAAAATTTTTTCAAAGTCGAACCAACACCTTCCTCCTT
>OW026452.1:81802561-81815061 GCA_932274525.1 Podabrus alpinus
GGATCGACTGACTCGTGTGCAACGGCTGTTCACACGAAACCCTTCTCCACATCAGTCCTCCAGGGCCTCGCTGGAGTATTTGCTACTACCACCAAGATCTGCACCGACGGCGGCTCCAGACGGCCTCGCGGCCAATCCTTCTGCGCTCACCGCCGCGCCCTCCTACACGTCGGGGCCTGATGCGTGCGCCCTAAGGCGACACGTTTGCTTGCCGCCGACGGCGAAGTATAAGCGGGACGCTTCAGCGCCATCCATTTTCAGGGCTAGTAACTTCGGCAGGTGAGTTGTTACACACTCCTTAGCGGATTCCGACTTCCATGGCCACCGTCCTGCTGTCTTAAGTTACCAACGCCTTTCATGGTGTCTAATAAGCGTCCACTTGGGCGCTTTAACTTCGCGTTCGGTTCATCCCACAACGCCAGTTCTGCTTACCAAAAATGGCCCACTTGGCACTCGGATTCGTAATTTTAAACTTGCGGCTTCAAAATGTCGAGACCGACGCGCCGCGTTGCCGCGGGGCCGGACCGGACGATTTAAGAAAGCCGAAGTTCTCACCCATTTAAAGTTTGAGAATAGGTTGAGGACGTTTCGTCCCCAAGGCCTCTAATCATTCGCTTTACCGGATGAAACTCGCTTCAACTGAGCGCCAGCTATCCTGAGGGAAACTTCGGAGGGAACCAGCTACTAGATGGTTCGATTAGTCTTTCGCCCCTATACCCAGTTCCGACGATCGATTTGCACGTCAGAATCGCTACGGACCTCCATCAGGGTTTCCCCTGACTTCGTCCTGACCAGGCATAGTTCACCATCTTTCGGGTCCCAGCGTGCACGCTCTAGGTGCGCCCATTTTCGCAATGAAAAAGGGACGCCCCGGGAATGCGAGGCGCACGTCCGAAAACGTAAACGCCCATCTTCCCTCGACGCGCGCTAAGCGCGCCTTCACTTTCATTACGCCTTTAGGTTTAGTTTTATACCCAATGACTCGCGCGCACGCTGGACTCCTTGGTCCGTGTTTCAAGACGGGTCCCGAAATTATCCGAAGCAATAGCGTCGCGGACCGGCTCGAGTTTGACGGGTCTGCGCGAGAGCACCGCGCGCCAAAACGCCGGGCGCCCGAAACGGCTGCTAGAGCCGATATTCCGAGCGACGCGAACGATTTTGGCGACGGGTCGCGCGCCAACGTAATGTGGCGGCCCTGAGCCTCCTGGCGCACCGTCGGGCGTCGGCCGGGACCAGGTCCGGTCCGGCGGGATGACGACCTAAATCGCACCCGCCGGTCTGCCCGGACCCGCCTTTGACCGACTTGTAACCCAACGGGTCGCGACGTCCTACTGACGGAGAAATGCACGCGCCGCGGCCGACCCGGCGACGACGGACGCAACGCGGCGCGCCGAAGCGCGCCGAATTGTATACGCCGCGTCGCCGAAATGTCGACGTGTGCGGTGAGCAGCTGAATCTCCGCATTCGAACTTTCGGATTTTTCGGGTTTACCCCTGAACGGTTTCACGTACTCTTGAACTCTCTCTTCAAAGTTCTTTTCAACTTTCCCTCACGGTACTTGTTCGCTATCGGACTCGTGGTTATATTTAGCCTTAGATGGAGTTTACCACCCACTTAGGGCTGCACTTTCAAGCAACCCGACTCTGAGGATGGACCCTCCCCGAACGCGCGACGACCTATACGGGCCTGGCACCCTCTCTGGGTGTTGCCCCGTTCAAGAAGGACTTGGGCGCGCCTCGACATTCGAGGATAATCGGGTCATCCTTAACGCCACATTTCCCTGCGACCTGCGCGGCCGCGGGATTCGGCGCTGGGCTCTTCCCTCTTCGCTCGCCGCTACTAGGGGAATCCTTGTTAGTTTCTTTTCCTCCGCTTATTAATATGCTTAAATTTAGCGGGTAGTCTCGCCTGCTCCGAGGTCGTGGTGTGTAAAAAATTTGCGCGGGACTTGCGCTCTCTAACATAAGAGAATAATTTGCGAACCGGTCGTACCGTCGCGTTCTCGCGATCGGACGTCGTATTTCCAGACATTTTTTAAGGCGAGGGGCACCGAAACGGGCGCGTTCGCAAACGCGTCCGCGTTACCCTTCGCGACGGACGTACTTAGCGGGCGTCTCGGGGGGCGCCGGCGGAGAGGCGCGCGCACAGAACCAGAACGTGACATAGCGTAAATGCGGAGGTTCGTGGGGACGACAGGAGAGACGCGGGATGACGACGCGCGTGAACGCTAACCGACACCCCTAATCTATCGTGCTATACACTCCTACGAACTTAGACAACCGCTAACAACTTTAATCGTCCCTAATTAAACAAAATTCTGCGCGCACACGCGACACTCGGAACCAGAACGTGACATAGCCAACCGGCGGAGGTTCGTGGGGACAACAGGAGAGACGCGGGATGACGACGCGCGTGAACGCTAACCGACACCCCTAATCTATCGTGCTATAACACTCCTACGAACTTAGACAACCGCCAACGCTTTAATCGTCCCTAATTACATTAATTCCTCGTGCCGCTTCTCCGGCGACAACCTCGCTCCGGACGACCCAATATATCTGAGAAACGTACCGTCAGGTAACGCGAAACGCGGGCGTGCCGCGCTTCGGTTCCTCGGTTGCCCGACGTCGATCTTTTATCCGCTACGCCTCCCGAGAGAGGACGCAAACGGAGCGATCGGACGGAAACGACCCGGCGCAGTGCACCGCTGGCGGGGCGCCTATTGGACGCCGCCGCAATATTCGAAGGGACGCGGGCCCTTGGTCGCCGACCGGCGACGCTCTCCCCTATCACACAGAAGGGAGAGCGCGCGCGATTCGACGACGAAGTTCGGTCCGCGAGCGCCTCACATTCGCCCCGACGCCGCCGGCGACGGACGACGGACGAGCGCGCGCGAGACGGGGGTCGCCAACTCAACGGGCGACTCTCACCGCGCCGCGCGGCGCGTCACGTCGTCGTCGTGATTCCGACGATCGAGCAGTAGTTAATTTTTACACGACCCTCGGCCAGACGTGGTCCGGAAACAGTAATCCAGGACCGCAATGTGCGTTCAAAGTGTCGATGTTCATGTGTCCTGCAGTTCACACGACGACGCGCAAATAGCTGCGTTCTTCATCGACCCACGAGCCGAGTGATCCACCGTTCAGGGTAATCTTTTTTGTTATCGTCGAACTTGAAATTTTTTAAAAAAAAAATTTTTCGTTCGCTCATAGCCGAACGTTACTATTAAAACTCTTTTCGTTAGGGGCGCACAGACGCGGACGCGAGGTCGTTTGCACGACGCGAGGTCCGGCGAGCGCGCCCGTCACGTCTCGGCGCTTGAAAAAGCGCTCAGACGAAAATTGAAAAAAAAAAGGCGCGCCGACCGAGCGATAACGTGACGACACACGTTAGGGCGGCCGGGCGCGCGTATTTCGGCCGACCGGATGGATATCTCCCCACACCGGACGGCCTAGCGAAGGACGGAGGTCTCCGAGGAGACGCAAACGTCCGACGGACATCTAAATTTTTATGTGCGCGGGCGCCTCTCGCCGCGACCCCACACCAAGGGGCCGGACGGGAGCGCACACATTGAAAACCCGTATGAACGGCGGGTGCGTCGCCCGACAAGGGGGCGACGACGACATACCGCCGTCCGCTATATTAAGCGAGAACGGGTGCCCGCGCGTCGTCCCGACGACGAACGCCCCCTCACCCGTAAGTCGGGGGGCGTTCGCACGTTTAGGGACCGCGACATTTCGACAACGCGTCGGGGCTCGAAGTTGGGGGAACCTCCGGGGACCAATTTGGGACGCACCAGCACGGTGAAATAACGCCCCGCGGTCGCGCTCGGAAGCCCGCAAAATCGAGACACGCTCGGACGCGCCGAAACGGTCGACTTTCGACAAAGTGACGAGGGCGAGATGACTTCGATCGTCTCTGCCGAGATGCATTCTTTAAATACGATGCGTGAACGCCAGAGACGTTACGACCTCCGCGGACGTCCTATGTACACCATCCCCCGGTTAAGGGAGAATCGAAAAAATAGGCGGCCCGTACACGCGTAATAGCGGTCGTAAACGTCTTGCGACAAAATCGTTTAACGAAAAGATACATCTCGAGACGTCGGTCTCTCGCACGGCAACATCACAATCGCCCTCTATCTCATGCACCACGACCCACATTGTGTACGCGCGCATAACGTGTACACCGCACAACATATATTCGGACGCGGTCACCCAGACCGCGACACGAATTATTTCGGTCTCATCGATCGATCGCGTCCTCTACCTGGACACAAGTTCGGGTCCCACACAGGGCCCTTCTTACCGACACACGCGCGGGCGTCACACAGACGCTCGCGGGGCCGTAGTAAAATGTATACACATACACGCGCGTACGAGGACGCGGCGTAAGGAAGAGCGAGTCGCTTATAAAATTCGACAAACTCGAGATCCGTTCGCGTCACACAGACGCGACTCTCGTCGGTCACACAGACCGATTATGTGATATATTATATATCATCAATAAAATACGTCATGTAATTTATCACAACATCGTATCCGTGCGGCGAGAACTAACGCACAGTGGCGAGAGAGCGCGCGCGCGCGTAACGTGCGTGTACATAAAACGTTAATGATCCTTCCGCAGGTTCACCTACGGAAACCTTGTTACGACTTTTACTTCCTCTAAATGATCAAGTTTGGTCATCTTTTCGGTAACACCGGCAACGCCTAAAAGGCGTCAACGCGTACCGATCCGAAGACCTCACTAAATCATTCAATCGGTAGTAGCGACGGGCGGTGTGTACAAAGGGCAGGGACGTAATCAACGCGAACTTATGATCCGCGCTTACTGGGAATTCCTCGTTTATGGGGAACAATTGCAAGCCCCAATCCCTAGCACGAAGGAGTTTCAGCGGGTTACCCGGACCTCTCGGCCAAGGAAGACACGTTGATTCCTTCAGTGTAGCGCGCGTGCGGCCCAGGACATCTAAGGGCATCACAGACCTGTTATTGCTCAATCTCGTGCGACTAGAAGTCGCCTGTCCCTCTAAGAAGAATTTATATAGCGTCGACAGTAAAAACCGCGCGCGACACGACGCGCGAACGTCGGCCGGCGGGCCTTCGAGATGTCGAAATCGCCTATTTAGTAGGCCAGAGTCTCGTTCGTTATCGGAATTAACCAGACAAATCGCTCCACCAACTAAGAACGGCCATGCACCACCACCCACCGAATCAAGAAAGAGCTCTCAATCTGTCAATCCTTCCGGTGTCCGGACCTGGTGAGGTTTCCCGTGTTGAGTCAAATTAAGCCGCAGGCTCCACTCCTGGTGGTGCCCTTCCGTCAATTCCTTTAAGTTTCAGCTTTGCAACCATACTTCCCCCGGAACCCAAAAGCTTTGGTTTCCCGGAAGCTGCCCGCCGAGTCATCGGAGGAACTTCGGCGGATCGCTGGCTGGCATCGTTTATGGTTAGAACTAGGGCGGTATCTGATCGCCTTCGAACCTCTAACTTTCGTTCTTGATCAATGAAAGCGTTTTTGGCAAATGCTTTCGCTTTAGTCCGTCTTGCGACGATCCAAGAATTTCACCTCTAACGTCGCAATACGAATGCCCCCATCCGTTCCTATTAATCATTACCTCGGAGTTCCGAAAACCAACAAAATAGAACCGAGATCCTATTTTATTATTCCATGCACACAATATCCAGGCAATATTTTAGCCTGCTTTAAGCACTCTAATTTGTTCAAAGTAAACGTGCCGGCCCGCCTCGACACTCAACGAAGAGCACCGCGACGGGTATAAAAGTTGGACCGCCCGACGCGCGCGAACGCGACGAGCTAAGCCCACCGGCATGACGTCCCGCAAAACGCCAATTAAACGCCGCGAGCGGCGAACCGACGGCGCGGGACACAAATTCGACTACGAGCTTTTTAACCGCAACAACTTTAATATACGCTATTGGAGCTGGAATTACCGCGGCTGCTGGCACCAGACTTGCCCTCCAATTGATCCTCGTTAAAGGATTTAAAGTGTACTCATTCCGATTACGGGGCCTCGGATGAGTCCCGTATCGTTATTTTTCGTCACTACCTCCCCGTGCCGGGAGTGGGTAATTTGCGCGCCTGCTGCCTTCCTTGGATGTGGTAGCCGTTTCTCAGGCTCCCTCTCCGGAATCGAACCCTGATTCCCCGTTACCCGTCACAACCATGGTAGGCACATAACCTACCATCGACAGTTGATGAGTCAGACATTTGAAAGATGCGTCGCCGGTATTAAACCGTGCGATCAGCATAGAGTTATTTAGATTCGTCATACTAAACGACGAACGCGCGCCCGAAGACGCACGCCGCCGATTGGTTTTAGGCTAATAAAAGCACCCTTCCCGTTTCCGGTCGGGGTTCTATTTGCACGTATTAGCTCTAGAATTACCACAGTTATCCGAGTAACTTGGTACAATCTAATGAACCATAACTGATTTAATGAGCCTTTCGCGGTTTCACTTTAATTAAGCTTGTACGGAGACATGCATGGCTTAATCTTTGAGACAAGCATATGACTACTGGCAGGATCAACCAGGGAACTGCTAAATAAGCCCGAACGACTCGCGCGCGCGCGGCGACATAGTCGCTGCGGCGCGTGGTCTCGAGCTAAATTCGGCGCGTTTTCCCTTTTATATATTTAGATTATATAATTTTGCGACCGCATCACAACGCGAGCGCGCATCGCGACTCCCCCACACATAGGGAGGAGAAGGTGCGCGGCGCGAGGGCGGCGCGAGAGAATCGCTATCCGAGGGCGAGCCGACCCGGGGCCGCGCGCGAGGCGCGACGCCCGAGAGGAGCTCGACACTCTCTTTTTGTGGATACACAATTTCGTTTTTTTTTCGCGTCGTCCGACCATAACGCTCAACGCGCCCCTCCGGTGACCTCAGTCCGCCTATTCTCCAGCGAACGAAGGTCGGGGGCGCGCTCGGCGCAGGCATGCGTCGTTCATGGCGCTCCAACGCGGGACGCATTGTGTCGGATCGGCAGCACTCAGCGCTCGTCCCGTTTAAATACTCGTCGCGACTTACGGTTATGGCAGCACGATCATTGAGTGGTACGGCGGGAGGCTCGATCGACGCGTCGCTCGACGTGTCGGGGAGACGCGCCACGGTACGTTCGCGACGGGAACCGACGACGAATCGCCCGCTTGGGGTCGTTCGGAACGTCGGCTTGTTTTCCCGTCGTCGTACGCACCGCATGGCGGCGCGACGCGACTAGTTTATAATTTCACACACCACGCAGTACACGTGTCGGGACGCGGCTCTCGACGCGTCGCATCTGCGTGCGACGTCGACGATGGGCGCGCGAGCCCGTTTAACATTTTTATATCTTACAACACACGTCTCTCTATTTGTACATCTTTAATGTATAAAGTATGTGAGCAATATAGACGGACCGACTGTGTTTTTCGTGAAGACGACGGTTCCGTTCGAGAGGCGGAGACACCGACGAGCCGGCGCATCATATAATCTCGACAGTCCGGAGGGTCGCACGCACGTGACGCGGTTCAGTCCCCCGGCGCTCGGTTATAACGATATACGAACCGAGATTATCCGCCGGAGACCCGAGATATCACGCGTTTGCGCGAGGACCACGGATTGGGATCATGTCCGATGCGTTTAATAAGCTCGCCTTCTCTTCCAACTCGACTCGACCGTCGACACTTTCGCTCGGAAAGAGGTGAGTAGTAGCAATTTTAATTTAATACGAGGATCGCTTGCGCCGCTTACGTTCGCCCGAGTAGATCGTCGTTATTTATTTGATTAGATAATCGTCGTGTCACCCTCACGATGCGATGTATCTTAAATAACGGCTCAAATCTATCGGTGCGAATTTCGGCGACGGGCGACCCGTCTGTCTTTTGGCAATGCGCAACGCATGTGGGTCCGCGTCGGTACAGGTCCCGTAATATATAAATATATTCAGGTCCAGACTTTCGCAAGGCAGCCCGCGTCGACTCGGCGTGGCTCACGCAACCGCGGTTAAGCGGCGGCGCGAGGATTTCTCTTATTTTTCGGCACCGTCCCTGCCGCCCGTCCCCGGAGGAGCGAGCGGCGAGAGCCGGTTAGAGAGAGGTTTTTATATAATTAGAACGGCCAATTACACACGCATGTATATTTAAAGAGATAAAAAAGTTGCTTCCCGTATATTCTTTTACCTTTTAAACCGCTCTACAAGATCACTCGGACTGTATAGACGCGGGGGGAAAAGGGCCGTCAAAACAACCATACACGGGTAGAGCAACTTTTAAATTCTTCTTCTCTTCCCGATTCGGTTTCGTCTACTATTACGTTCGACTACTACCGAAATCGGGCGGGATTGATGGTCAAAAAAAAAATTTGAAAATCTCTCCCGTAGGGCGAGACACGCCGTAACGTGTTGCCTTATATATACCGTCAGCCACGTTCTGGCTTTCTCAGGGATCCTGAGATCCCGACGGAAAATAAATTCATAAACTTTCTGTCGGAACGGCCAATTACACACATATATTTAAAGAGATAAAAAAGCTGCTCCCCTCTTCCCGTATATTCTTTTACCTTTTAAACCGCTCTACAAGATCACTCGGACTGTATAGACGCGGGGGAAAAGGGCCGTCAAAACAACCATACACGGGTAGAGCAACTTTTAAATTCTTCTTCTCTTCCCGATTCGGTTTCGTCTACTATTACGTTCGACTACTACCGAAATCGGGCGGGATTGATGGTCAAAAAAAAAATTTGAAAATCTCTCCCGTAGGGCGAGACACGCCGTAACGTGTTGCCTTATATATACCGTCAGCCACGTTCTGGCTTTCTCAGGGATCCTGAGATCCCGACGGAAAATAAATTCATAAACTTTCTGTCGGAACGGCCAATTACACACATATATATTTAAAGAGATAAAAAAGCTGCTCCCCTCTTCCCGTATATTCTTTTACCTTTTAAACCGCTCTACAAGATCACTCGGACTGTATAGACGCGGGGGAAAAGGGCCGTCAAAACAACCATACACGGGTAGAGCAACTTTTAAATTCTCTTCTCTTCCCGATTCGGTTTCGTCTACTATTACGTTCGACTACTACCGAAATCGGGCGGGATTGATGGTCAAAAAAAAAATTTGAAAATCTCTCCCGTAGGGCGAGACACGCCGTAACGTGTTGCCTTATATATACCGTCAGCCACGTTCTGGCTTTCTCAGGGATCCTGAGATCCCGACGGAAAATAAATTCATAAACTTTCTGTCGGAACGGCCAATTACACACATATATATTTAAAGAGATAAAAAAGCTGCTCCCCTCTTCCCGTATATTCTTTTACCTTTTAAACCGCTCTACAAGATCACTCGGACTGTATAGACGCGGGGGAAAAGGGCCGTCAAAACAACCATACACGGGTAGAGCAACTTTTAAATTCTCTTCTCTTCCCGATTCGGTTTCGTCTACTATTACGTTCGACTACTACCGAAATCGGGCGGGATTGATGGTCAAAAAAAAAATTTGAAAATCTCTCCCGTAGGGCGAGACACGCCGTAACGTGTTGCCTTATATATACCGTCAGCCACGTTCTGGCTTTCACAGGGCTCGAACGCGCCCGATCGGGCGGCCGACGGACCGGGGACCGCGCTCAAATCGACCCCGTCCGATCGACCGTTCGTCCGGCAGCCGTCGATGCATCCCGAACCCACTCTAATATCGACAGACACGAAATATATTAAATGTCGACGAAAATTTTTATTTTCGTCTAAAATAATTTCAAAGTCCCGATTTCTCACATCTCGACTCGAAAATTTTTACAAGTCCGAAAAAATTTTATTTCCTTCGGAAATTTTTCAAAGTCCGCATTTCGCCATGATCGACTCGAAAAATATCGCAAGTCCGGAAAATAATTTTTTCAAAAAATTTTTCAAAGTCCGAACCTAACGGTGGACCTGCACCTCCCTATATATACCGTCAGCCGCGTTCTGGCTTTCACAGGGCTCGAACGCGCCCGATCGGGCGGCCGACGGACCGGGGACCGCGCTCAAATCGACCCCGTCCGATCGACCGTTCGTCCGGCAGCCGTCGATGCATCCCGAACCCACTCTAATATCGACAGACACGAAATATATTAAATGTCGACGAAAATTTTTATTTTCGTCTAAAATAATTTCAAAGTCCCGATTTCTCACATCTCGACTCGAAAATTTTTAAAAGTCCGAAAAAATTTTATTTCCTTCGGAAATTTTTCAAAGTCCGCATTTCGCCATGATCGACTCGAAAAATATCGCAAGTCCGGAAAATAATTTTTTCAAAAAATTTTTCAAAGTCCGAACCTAACGGTGGACCTGCACCTCCCTATATATACCGTCAGCCGCGTTCTGGCTTTCACAGGGCTCGAACGCGCCCGATCGGGCGGCCGACGGACCGGGGACCGCGCTCAAATCGACCCCGTCCGATCGACCGTTCGTCCGGCAGCCGTCGATGCATCCCGAACCCACTCTAATATCGACAGACACGAAATATATTAAATGTCGACGAAAATTTTTATTTTCGTCTAAAATAATTTCAAAGTCCCGATTTCTCACATCTCGACTCGAAAATTTTTACAAGTCCGAAAATATTTTATTTCCTTCGGAAATTTTTCAAAGTCCGCATTTCGCCATGATCGACTCGAAAAATATCGCAAGTCCGGAAAATAATTTTTTCAAAAAATTTTTCAAAGTCCGAACCTAACGGTGGACCTGCACCTCCCTATATATACCGTCAGCCGCGTTCTGGCTTTCACAGGGCTCGAACGCGCCCGATCGGGCGGCCGACGGACCGGGGACCGCGCTCAAATCGACCCCGTCCGATCGACCGTTCGTCCGGCAGCCGTCGATGCATCCCGAACCCACTCTATATCGACAGACTCGAAATATAAATTTTTTCAAAGTCTAAAATAATTTCAAAGTCCCGATTTCTCACATCTCGACTCGAAAATTTTTACAAGTACGAAAAAATTTTATTTTCGTCTAAAATAATTTCAAAGTCCACATTTCTCCAATATCGACTCGAAAATTTTTACAAGTCCGGAAAATAATTTTTTCGAAAAATTTTTCAAAGTCCCGATGTAATAATATTTATCACGCAGCACAACATATCTCGACCACTCGAAATATATTACAAGTCCCAAAAAATTAATTCTTTCGAAAATTTTTTCAAAGTCGAACCAACACCTTCCTCCTTATATATACCGTCAGCCACGTTCTGGCTTCCTCGGCGAAAAATCACGGAAAAAATTTTACAAGTCCGAAAAAAAAAATTTTTCGTTTTTATCCGCGCCGTCGCGCGCGTACGTCGTCGCAAGGGCGTCGTCGGCGGGAAGGCGCCGAAATTTTATTTACGGCGGGCGTCGATCGGCGGCAGGAGAGAGAGAGAGAGACGAACCATAATAATTCCTATAATAATTCTACAAGTCCGAGAGGGCCGTGCGTAAATGGAATTTTTTTGCGTTTAGTACTAATTTAAGAAAGTAACCGAGAGGGGCGGGCGGTGGGGGGGGGGGAGGCGTTCGCCCGAAAAAAAATTATTTTTTCGAGACGATAATTTTAAAAGTCCGAAGAAGGCGAAAGGGCGAACGTCAAAGATCGCTCCGGGCAACACGCGCGGACTCGGTTCCGAAGGAAATCTCGATCTCGACAAAAATTTCGTACAAGTGTCGCTCCGGGCAACACGCGCGGACTCGGTTCCGAAGGAAATCTCGATCTCGACAAAAATTTCGTACAAGTGTCGCTCCGGGCAACACGCGCGGACAATTAATAATAATAATAATAATAATAATAATAATAATAATTACATTATTATTTTAATTACGAAACGGTGATGTCTCGCTAGGGACCAAAGAACAAAAAAATTTACGCGACGACGCGCAAAGGTGGCGAGATAAATCGTGGGCATACTACAATGTTGGTAAAAGTGACCGAGTCGTCCCGGTTTCGAGTTCGCTCGGTGTTTTTAAAAGTACTAATTTAAGAAAGTAACCGAGAGGGGGGGGGGGGGGGGGGGAGGCGTTCGCCCGAAAAAAAATTATTTTTTCGAGACGATAATTTTAAAAGTCCGAAGGCGAAAGGTCGAACGTCCAAGATCGCTCCGGGCAACACGCGCGGACTCGGTTCCGAAGGAAATCTCGATCTCGACAAAAATTTCGTACAAGTGTCGCTCCGGGCAACACGCGCGGACAATTAATAATAATAATAATAATAATAATTACATTATTATTTTAATTACGAAACGGTGATGTCTCGCTAGGGAGGACCAAAGAACAAAAAAATTTACGCGACGACGCACAAAGGTGGCGAGATAAATCGTGGGCATACTACAATGTTGGTAAAAGTGACCGAGTCGTCCCGGTTTCGCGAGTTCGCTCGGTGTTTTTAAAAGATTTGAAAAAATTAGCCAAAGAAGCCCCCAAAATGAGAAGTAAGTATCGTTAAGGGTTTTCATTTTTCCTAAAACAAAATTTAACTAACTGCATATG